>CAXIVR010000001.1:206181285-206186285 GCA_964035755.1 Teleogryllus oceanicus | reverse complement strand
TTTTTTTAAAACAAAAATCCACGTCCCTTGAAAACAATTTCAATTAAATTTGTTTCCCCAAAAAGTATGTCTAAAAAAAAACCCGTCAAATATCCGCCTTTTATCGTGGAAAGAAATCCTGAATCAAATTAAATTTTTGACAATATCTGCGTAAATCCCATCGATATATTTTTACCAAGAAACCCCGAGTTCCCTGTTAACATTTCATCCTGGGTGTAATGTATTGAACGATGTCGACAAAAACCGCCGTAATGATTGTATGCCATTTTTAAAAATAAAATTTTTTTTTCAGCTTCCTGGATTTCAAAACCCTCGTTTTAAAATAAAGGGGGGGTCAGGTAACCGGACAAACCCCCCCTTTCCACTGTCTGTCCCCAAAACAAAACCGGGGGTTGATCCTCCCTTTTTATCAAACAATCTACAATTATTTTAGGGGGTGGAACACAAGAATAAAGGGAAAGGGGGAGCAGAATTAACTTCTTTTTCCCTTTTCAGATTTGGAAGATTAAATAAAAGTGCATGCTCCATTTTCAAAGATGAAATCCAATAATACAAGCAGGCATTGACTGGTATCTGTAGCAAAATTATTATAATATTATCGAGGCCACACACCCCTCCTTCCGACCATCACCCTTTTTTTTCCTTGAATAGTTTTTAAAAAGATTATCGCCATCCATTTCTCCATCCCTTTCCCCACCTCTCGCTTCATCCTAAAATTCCCCGATTTTAGCGCATTTCAAAATGGGAAAAAAAAATCCTTCCCCAATAACAAAGGGAAACTACCATCTTTTTTCGACCTCCTGATCGAATATACCATGGGTCGACAGTTAATCCACAAACATATACTATATTGTTTATTTTTAGAAAAAAATACATCCGTGTCATCAGTTTGAGCGATCTGTTCTCCTGTTCCTAATGGACGAGTGCTTATCGTTTAAAAGAAGACGATAGGACCTAGGATCGACTGCGGACTCCGTGTTCAATTGACAAAGAATTGAAAAGATAAGAGTAATGTTCTTTCGTGCCAGGACGGTATTTAAACTTGCGATCGATGTTTAAGGTACGACGATATCGAGGGCAATACCACGAATTCGTTAAGGTAAATTTGAATCAACATTTTGTCAATATGCTTTTAATAGGGACTCCTCATTTATTTTTAGTTTAATGGCCATTCTGTGGATTGCACTGGGAGACCATTCTAAAACAAACGTAGTGTCAAAACTGTTCGGGGAAATGTATAATTTGAATTTGTGGTTTTAGTCCTTTGAGATCAACCGCAATTCTCGAAAAGTGATGATTAAAGAGACTTAAAATATTACCGTATTGCTTACTTCTCTGTCAATATCTTTCAAACATTTTCTACAAATTATCGAGGTGAAGTATTTTAAGGTATTTCACATTAATTTATTTTGTCTCTAGCATTCAAACCATCCTGATCACTTTCCATTTTCTTGGTTGAACTATGAATATCTCTAAAATGCTTTGCATTTTAGGAGCGTTCTTAAAAACAAACATATCCACCAGAAAAAATTGAGTTAACGTTGCAGTAATCCTAATGACGTCAGCTGCATCTTCTGTCCTGAAGTGGAGAAGCAAAAGTAAATATATCCTAATAATTTATTGAAAACATACGAGGTTCTGGAAAATCCAATATGTTCACAGTGTTGCTGCAAGCAATAAAGAACATGTCCATGTAACCAATAAGATGTCATGATTCACGATCACGTGACTGCTCATGCTGCGTTCATTTCATCTGTGAAGCCTTCACAAAAGCATTCCATTTTATTTATTAGAAGAACGGCACCAATCCTCTTCAAAATATATCTAGGAAGGTCTAAAAATTGAAGATGTGAAAGGATGAGAATAAAATTAAATGGCGATATGTTATATTCAATAAATCTGCAGATGACCAAGTGATGCAGAGGATGAAGACGATGCACATTATTTGATACGGAAATTAAATGAGGAATATGGAAAATGGGGCTTAAAAATCAATTTCAAGAAGACAAGTACATGGTATGATGGAGGGACAGGAAAATATTTTGTAATGGAAGATGGCTCGTTGGTAAGTGTTAGACGTATAAATATTAGGAACAATTTTAACAGACCGTTGGGGCAGTGAAGAGGAAATTAAACATCGCATTCGGCAAGGAAAATCTGCTATTCGGCAATTGCATTCAATAATATGGAATAAAATTTTTCCCAATAAAGTGAAAATTAGAATTTATAAAGCAATTGTGAAAGTATATCACTGTATGGCGCTGAGTTGTGGGAGAACTAAACAAAATTGAGAAAAACGCAAACGCTATGGAAATGAGGTTTGGAGACGCATCTGTAGTGTAATGTTAATGGAAAGAATCAGGATTGAAAATATAAAGCAGCAAATGGGTGTCGTTTCGGATATAATGGATAATAGAAGGGAGAAGATTAAATGATACGAGCATCTTCGAAGAATGCCGGAGGAAAGATGGCCATTAAAACCGTGGAGGTGGCAGGTAGTAATGCATAGAAAGAGAGGTGAGACCAAGACTCACGTGGTATGATGGTGCGACAGACAATGAGAGATCGTCACATCGAAGATGATGATTGGCAAGATAGAAGAAGATGGAAGCTTGGGTCAGAGACGCCGCATGCTGTAGTTCCACTCGCAGAATAAGAAGAATGCGAAGTCACAAACGATTGAGTAGTATGTGCAGTATGTGCGTACAGAATGTCAGAAATGTGAAGTGAATCATTATTCAGAAAAAAATGAGATGGAAGAAGAGTCATACCGTCAAAGTTAACCCACAGCAATATTTTAGACTGGATGGAGTTCCAGCTTTGACCCTTTGGAAAAATGGTTTTTCGTTATCAAATATGGTACAATTTAGCCTTTAGCAGTTGTCACTAGCGAAGAGATCAAAAGTAGCAGATCCATTCACTGAACATATAGGAGATAAATGGTGAGAATTCTTCTGATTCTGCTGACCTGGAATGGTATTGCTTTGTTCTTGATGGACCGATAGCTGAAAATCAAACTGTAATGGATAGTCAAGAATCAGAAATATAATTGTGATAGTTCAGAAGATGATCACGGCTGTACATAAAGATTTTAATTGTTTGTAACTTCTTTAGGGACCACAAAATTGTTACATTAGCTTCATAAATTGTAGTAGTTTTGGTTGTTTGGAAAAATAAATTTTTGGCATACGTACAACAGTAAAATACTTTACTATTCCCAATCAAATGTGATGATAATTGTCGTCCTATTTTACGCAAAAGGAAACAAGTGCTTCGGGCAGAAGCAAACATGTCCAAATTTTCCAAGGAAATGCCAACATGTCCAACTTTTAACCTGAATGATTGCCACAAAACTGATTTGATAGCAGTACACGTATATTTTGATTGATTGATATTTCGTGTTTCCAGGCGCGTCAACGGATTTGGTCATTCGTCCCGTAAGTGTAATGCATGTTTTTTTCTCGGAAGACGGTGGTGATCTTCTCCGCTAGATGGCGAGATCCGGCGCCGACCTACCGTCGCTGGTCAATGAGGACTCTCCCACCATCGAGGCACCGCACCAGTCGGACAAGCTGGAAGCTCCTGACCGGTTTCCCGGAATATGTGGTAGTGTAGTGCATGTTACTGTAAGTGTGTGTAAGGAGAGGATAGGACAAGGAAGAGGAAGGAAATATAGCCGTGGCCCGTTTGGTTGGGTACTGCTCGGCATTCGCCTGGTGTTGATCGGAGAAACCACGGAAAACTACCGATCAGAGCAGCTGGCAGCTAGGATTCTCCTCCACAGCGACTGAGAGCGACTGAATTCGACCTCGCTGTAAACCAAGTGTCGAAAATCCTGCCGCCGTCAGGACTCGAATCTAGGACCTCCCGATCAGAGGCGCTGCAGTGACATCAGTTGATGCACGAGCTACCGCTCCCAACAGTATATGTAGATCATTCGCAACTATACTGGTCAGCAGTATATTATTACATCATTTGAAAAGGCGATAACGTGTCAACAATGTGTTTTGCTGTTTCTGAAAACTTTGATTTGATTCTCCTGTTGTTTGCATGAACACTCCTCATTTGTGAAAATAGACTTGGTAGCCGTGAAAATAGACTTGGTGATACGTTATAATGTTTACAAATTAAGTATGAGGACCTTTGTTTTACAAGATCGTTATAATTCTTTGTAATATCTAAGTATTGCTTTTCCTTGAAATGTTCAATTTTTTCTTAGTAGATGAGTTGGGCACATAGTTCTTTGACAAATGCTAGTTATTTAATTTAAGAACTCCGGCCGACGCTTAAAAATCAGTGTCTCAAACTATATTCGCAACACGTAATTTACGAAAATACGTTCCTTGTTTTATACATGAAAAATATAAAGAAAAATTGGAGCAGTTTTGAGAAATGTTCTTTACTTTTCGCATGGAGTAGAGATGTAATGCTGCGCGAAAAATGGAATTTTCGGCAGAAAAACTCTTATTACAGGGCCCTAGTAACGAAAAAGTGGATAAATCCAGTTGCTAAACACGTAAACAAGCAAGCAAGCAAAGTGTAAATACTATTTACTACTTTGAATAATAATTGTTTCTGTAATAAACTGAAGATTCTTTTTTATTACCTATATGTTATTCCTCGACATCGTAACGCACTTCATCTACCTAACATCACTTATTAGCTTTCTCCGGTCTTATCCATCTATTCTGGATAAGGTGTACCTCGCTTGCACAAAAATGGGCGATGTCCTGAGCCGAACTTTACCAGAGTTTTCCTACCCTGCCTCGCCCTGCGATCGAGGCTGACCAATCCTGTAGCTTCATTTCAGGGAGGCGGGACTATTCATCTTGAACATTACAAAATGGCGGTGATGGCGAGTTATATTATAGTAAATATTTGAATATAAATATTAAATCAACCAACATTTTATAAATTTTGTATATACATTTAATTACATAAAAAAAGGCATGATTCAGTAAAACATTTTTAAAAAATGTTATAAAAAGGTTTTTTTTAAA